>RCUC01139612.1:0-28525 GCA_003697995.1 Taxidea taxus jeffersonii
TGCCCCACACAGCTCCTCGAGCTTCCAACGTTTCACACCACCTCCTTGCAGCGGAGCCCTCAAGCACTTAACTCTCCTCCAACTCCCTGCTTCACATCAGGTCCCTTAGGTGAGAGACACAAAGCCTAGTCTAGAGAAGACCTAAGAACAGCTCACATACCTCCCTCGGTCTGACTTAGCTTCTCGCAAAAGTGACTTAGCTACTCGCAAAGTGCTCCCCAGAGCACTGCAGCCACTTGATCTGTCTGGCAGATCCCCCACCCCCATTTACACAGCACTGTCATCCCACCTGACTCACTCTGGGGAAAAGCCCTCTCTCCAGGGCACTTGTCAAAAACAGCCAGTGGTAATTCTTTATCATTACAGCTGTCTAAAGCCAGAACATCTGGGCAAACAAGGCTGGCCGAAAGGAAGATCTGGGGACGGAGAAGTCCACCAGGCCTGACCTATTTCTGGAGATCTAGAAGCCCGTGTACGCATGTAGAGCTGTGCCAATGAACGGGATGGACCTGAGAGGTCCCCAGTCTCTCACTTCTGGCCAGCTACGCACAAGCAGGGAGAGAAGACCAAGAAGTCATAAACTACCTGAGCTCTGAAGGTGCACTTCAGAAATTCTAGAGGGAGTCCTTCAGGCAAAACAAAAAGAACATTAGATGGTCACTCGAATTTACACAAAGAAAGAAAGAGCACCAGCAAAGTAACTATATCAGTAAAGGTAAAAGGCAATATAAATGTATTTTCTGTAGCTTTTTATCCTTGAATCTGATTTAAAAGACAACTGTTTAAACTAATACTTACAAAACTACTGATGGGCTTATAATGCATAAAAGATGTAATTAGTCTGATAAAAATGGCACAAGGAGAGGCAGAGAGCAGCCTGTAATCCCTAGAACAATCATTAAGAACGTAATTTTTAAAGTATGGTAAAGAAACAAAAGGAGAGACACCTGGGTGGCTCAGTCGATTGAGTGCCTGACTATGGCACAGGTCATGATCTCAGGGTCCTGGGATGAGCCCTGTGTCCATCTGGGTTCCCTGCTCTCTCCTTCTGCCCCTCCTCCCACTTGTGTGCACACATACAAATGTGTGCTCACATGCTCTCTCTCTCACATAAATTTTAAAAAGTTTTTAAAGATTTTATTTGTTTATTTGATAGAGAGAGAGAGAGAGCACAAGCAGGGGGAGTGGTTGACAGAAGGAGAGGGAGAAATAGGTGCAATCCCAGGACCCTGGAATCATGACTGAGCTGAAGGCAGAGGGTTAACTGATTGAGCCATCCAGGCGCCCCTCAAATAAATAAAACATTTTTTAAAAACCTTTAAAAAAAAGGAAATTAAAATGAAACAACAGAAATGATAATTTATTATAAAAAGGCAGGAATAAAACAAAAAAGACGTGGCACATATAGCAAACAAATAGCAAAATGGCTGACATAAAGCCATGTTATCAGTAATCACATTAAATGTAAATGGATTGAAAGAACAAACTATATGCTGCCTATAGGAGACGTATTTAGATTTAAAAACAAACAGGTTGAAAGTGAATGATAGAAAAAGATGTAACATGTAAACAACACATCCAAAAGAGTGTCAAAGTGGCCATACAAGTATGGGACAGAATACACTTGAAGGTAAAAATGTTACTGGAGACAAAGATGAACATTTTATAATGAAAAACGCATCAACAGTTAGAAACATATGTCCCCCTAACAGCAGAGCTCCATAATTATGAAGCAAAAATGGATGGAATTGAAGTGGGTTCCACAATAATATCTGGAGACTTTAGTACTCCAGTTTCAATAATGGATAGAATGAGGTAGAAAATCAGTAAGAAAACAAAAGACTTGAACGACACAAGGAACCAAGTAGCCCTAACAAATACCTGTAGAACACCCCATCCAACAAGAACAGATACATCCTCATCTCAAGGGCACAGGGAAGGCTCTTCCAGATAGACCATATGCTAGATCCTAAAGCAAGTCTTAAACATCTCCATGGATTGAATAAAACAAAATATGAATGTGTACTCACCAGCTATAGAGAAATAAAATTAGAACTCGGTAAGGAAAGGAAATGTGGAGAATTCACAAATAATGTGAAAATTAAATGAAAGAAGTTTTAAAAACATTCTGAGTTGGATTAAAATGGAAACACGATGTGATGTACTTAGTGTGAAACTTATTGCTACAAATGTCCACATTATAAAAGAGAGATCTCAAACCAATAACCTTGATAGATAGAAGAGCGATCTCAAATCAGTAACAAGGCTTATACCCTTGGAAACTAGAGAGAAACCAAATCAAACAGATGGAAGGACATGATTATGATTAGACTGGAAATGGTTTAAATAAAATAAAGACTGGAAAATGATAGAGAAAATCAAAAGAAAAAAACACCAAGTTGGTTCACAGGAAAGATAACCACATTTGACAAGCTTTAGCTAGACTAGCCAAGAAAAAAGCAAGAGAAGACTCAATTTGCTAAAATCGAGAATAAAACAGGAAACATTACTGTCGACTTTACAGAAATAAAAGGGATTATAAGAGAATAATAGGAACCGTACTGCCAACGCATGAAGTAACTCAGATGAAATATAGACAGATTCCTGGAAAGACATAAACTACCAGAACCGACACGAGAAGAAATACAAAATCTAAATAAACCTTTATTTAATAGAAGACTCAATGAAGGCACGCCTGTGTGGCTCAGTGGGCTGAGCCTCTGCCTTCAGCTCAGGTCATGATCCCAGTGTCCTGGGATGGAGCCCCCGCATTGGGCTCTCTGCTCAGCAGGGAGCCTGCTTCCCCCTCTCTCTCTGCCTGCCTCTCTGCCTACTTGTGATCTCTGTCTGTCGAATAAATAAATAAAATCTTAAAAAAAGGGACGCCTGGGTGGCTCAGTTGGTTAAGCAGCTGCCTTCGGCTCGGGTCATGATCCCAGCGTCCTGGGATCGAGTCCCACATCGGGCTCCTTGCTCAGCAGTGAGCCTGCTTCTTCCTCTGCCTCTGCCTGCCACTCTGTCTGCCTGTGCTTGCTCTCTCTCTAACAAATAAATAAATAAAATCTTTAAAAAAAAAAAAAATCTTAAAAAAAAATAAAGAAGATGACGACTCAATGAATAGCTTAAATGTTTCACTGATGAATTCTACCAGTCAGGAAAAAGAATTAATACAAGTTTTATGAGTGAATTCCATCAAATGTTTAAAGTATTAAAACCAATTGTTCACAACCTTTTCCAAGAAATAGAAGTGACAAGAGCATAGTTCCCAGCTCCCGTGTGGCCAGGATTCCTCTGATAACAAAAAGAAAGACACTACACGAAAACTACAGATCAGCATTCCTTATGAATACACATACAAACATCCTCAATTGGGCGCCTAGGTGGCTCAGTGGGTTAAAGTCTCTGCCTTCGGCTCAGGTCATGATCTCAGGGTCCTGGGATCGCGCCCCGCATCGGGCTCTCTGCTCGGCAGGGAGCCTGCTTTCTCCTCTCTCTCTCTCTCTCTCTCTGCCTACTTGTGATCTCTCTGTCAAATAAATAAAATCTTAAAAAAAAAAATCCTCAAAAAAAGACTGGCAGAATACAACCCAAATGCTCACCAACTGATGAGCAGATAAAGAAAAGGTGTCATACGCATAGCAGGGCCTATATTTAGCCACAAAAAGTTATGAGGTAGTGACTCACGCCACAACAGGGATGAACCTTGAAAACACTACGCTAAGTTAAGCCATTCACAAATGGCCATATATTGTATAAAAGTAATTTAGCGGTTGTCTGAGGCTGCAGGAAAAGCAGGGAGGGTTGTCTTGGGAATGGGAAGTGACTACTAATGGATATAAGGTTCCTTTTTGGGGTAGTGAAAATGTTCTTAAATTGGATTATGGTGATGATTGCATAACTGAGTATACTAAAATCTACTGAGCTGTGCCGTCGAAAAAGATGAATTCGATATGTGGAACATATCTCATTAAAGCTGTTCTAAAGAATGTGCTGATGGGATGTTTGGGGGAAGAGCTCAGAAGCTGTAATTCAGGCAAGGGCAGGCACCATCGACCTAGCTGCGTTGGAGCAGGCAGATAAGGAAAACTGTTTCAGGGATTCGCATCATTGGGATGCCCTGGGTTTTGATCCCAGCATTCCTGAAGTAGAGCCACCTTCCAGGGGCTCTACTTACAGGGGCAAGGCCCCACAGGCTAACAAGACCAGAAAACACAGGACCAGCCATTTTCTTCCCTTCTCCCTTCACGAGTTAGGACTCGAGCTCTCAGGGAGCTTTCTGCCCTGATGGCCAAAGTCAGAGCCTTCCGGCTCCCCCTGGACTGGCTCCTCGCTGGGGCCAGCACCGTCAGCCATGGGTCTGTGTTGGTTAAACAGACCTGCTCGTGAACTTCATCCAAGGGGGGCTGTGGACCTATCCTTGCAGTACCAAATCCCTGTCCCCCACCCCAGTGAGATGGCCACTGTCGGAGGCCCTGTCTGCACAGATAGGAAGAGGCACTTGGCCTTCTAAATGCCTCGCTATTAGAAACCCAGAGCAGCTCTGAGTTTCCTCAGGGAACAGTGTGCGGTTTAAGCTGACACAACCGTAGTGTTCATCTAGTCTTACCGATTTCCCGAAGAGGAAACTGAGGTTCCCAATGGTGACCCAGCTAAAAGGGGTGGAAGTAGAACTACCAACAGGCTTCTTCAAGGTTAGCCTGCCTGTCCCCATTCACAGGTGGGGATGTAGAGGTCAGGGGTGGCCCGGGGTCCCCTGGCCAGGAAATGGAACAAAATCCTCTGCCTGAGGCTGGTTCCCTTTTTGAAAAGCCCACAGCTCTGCTGCCCAGGACACTTGAATGGGGAAGAGGTAACCAAGAGGGACACTCAGAAGCGGAGTGGGACCCACGCAGACTTTGAGCTACAGATCAAAGGCCTTAGGGCTCTGGGCTGTGAGCTCAGCCCCTGCAACAGGAGGCTCTAATCTTCTGACATGTCATTCTGGCCTCCTGTCTGTCTCGTCAAATCTCTACCGTCCTCAAGGTCGGGTCAGACATCAGTGCTCGCACAGAGCCCGATTCTGCCAGCCTTCTGAGAAGCAAGCAAAAGACAGAGCCTGCCACGCCCTCAGGGAACGTCCAGCTCATTGGAGAGAGCACAGATTCTACAAACTTACATACTGTGACACGTTTTCAAGTTTAAGTGTAGGACAGCAAGCGAACAAATGAGAGGGATCAGGCTCTCAGGAAAGATAGTCACTTAGGCCCAGCCAAATGTTGGGATCTCCAGGTCAAGAGCAGGGGCAAGGTGAGTGCAGGCAGGGAAGAGCATGGGCAACCCCAGAGGTGGAGAGAATGTGCGGGCCGAGACTGTGAAAGTGGGCTGGGTGTGAGTGCAGGCTGGTGACCGGGGCGGCTGCCGACCACACTGCGGCTATGACTGGCAAGGAGAGCTCTGTGTGAATGCCCCTGGAATCCCAGAGCGTCTGTGAGGAGGGATCGGTGAGATCCCGAGGGAACCTGAGCAGGCACTGCCTGCTGCTGGAGCATGTACTGGAGCGGGGACCGTTCACGTGGGAAGACCCATCGGGAGGCCACTGTCGTAGCCAGGGCAGTGTGCATGCAGGTGGCTGGGACCTGGGTGCTGGCCTGGGAGGGAGACAAGCGGAGGGACTCAGGTGTATTTTGGAAACAGCACTGGCAGGAGTTGGTGATGGCAAATCAGAAGGACAAAAAAAATCTAGAGTTTAGGTTTAGCCTGAATAGCTTTGGCCACTGTCCAATCCAGGAGAACCCAGCGGCGGTGGCAAGCAGGTCTAATGCTCTGAGCCCAGCCTGGGCTGGAAAAATGGTGACTCTGAAAGGTTTGCCAGCAAAAGGGCGGAGTGGGTGGGGACAGAAGTGAATGGAGGAGTGTCTACAAGGGAGCTCAGGGACAGGCAGGAGCCCCTGCACGCCCCCAAATGCTCGGCCCTGGGACACCTCTGCAGGCCTGGAAAGCCCTTCCCTATTCTCTCTGCTCCTCCTCTTACAAGATTCAGCTCAGGCACCAGCTGCTCTGGGCATTCTCTGAACCCCCAGGCTGCGTGGGACGCTAGTCTGCCCAGAGCACCGAGGCTGGCTGTTCTCCCTGCATTTCTTCTCAGCCTGCCGAGTCCCTGTCTCCCAGGTCTCTAGCCAGCCAGGCTCTGAGCACCCTAGGGGCAGAGCTGCACCCTCCTCAACTCTTTATCCTGGAGCTGGGCACGAGGCCAGGCACAGAGTGGGTGCCCAACAGATAACTGCTATGTGGACGGACAGAAGCCTGGATGGCAGATGTCTACTAGCAATCTTGCAAGAGTTTACGAGAAATGGCACCTTCTGCAGAAGGCAGGCTCAAGCTGCTGAATAGGAGTTCACCCAGGAGAACCAGTTCTACCACCTCCGCCCAGCGACAGCCTTGCCTCTCCCCAGGACAGAGCACACCTCTGCCTGCCCGTCCTGTAGGGTGCCCAGCCTGGTCCACCTGCCTCTGCACCCAGGCTGCCGGTGCCCCAACAAGCCCTCTGTGCATTAGGAAAGGGGCATAGAGGCCATGCCCTGTGCCTCACTCTAGCACAGCAGAGTGATACACCAAATGGATGCCGCGGGGGGCCCCCGGGGAGTCCAACAACATAAACAGGCAAAGGTGACCATGACTGTCTCCTCCAGCTCGACTCCATGCACTGAGCACAGATGCTCAGCAGAGCACAGCTCCAGATCACAGAGGCGACACAATGGCCAGCTAAGGGTGACAGACCCAAACCAACCAGGCACTGGAAAGCGTGGGCCGGAGCTCAGAGGCAGCTCCAGGTGCTGTGAGCCAGGAACCCAAGAGAGGGGGCAGGTGAGTGCATAGCACTCCGGTGGAGCACTGAATTTTCAGGCTGGAGATGGGCACTGCAAGATTGGGGGGCAAAGGATTTCGGGGGCTGTTTGCTTAAAAGTGAGCACAATTACAAGGGCACTGGGTGAGATTTTCAGGGATGACTTATAGACAGAGCTCAGAAGATTAAACAGAATTTTCAGCTGAACTTGGTGCATTCAAAGGGGCAGGGCCAAGAGGAGATAGAAGGGCTAGACAGGGGCAGCCCCCATGGGCCAGGAGGAGGGCAGAGGCGGGGGACAGAGCAGGCTCTCAGATACTCAGAGCACCAGGACTGTTCAGTGGGTCCAGCACTCTGGGGGTGGGGTGGGGTGGGGTATGCAGGGAGTCATCCAGGAGGAGAAGGGGGAGGCAGGGAGGCTGACAGCTCCTGGGGCACTGGTGTTGGATGGGAGAGGAGACAAGGGCAGGACTTGTGATACCCACAGGGGTGAGAAGCTGGCTTTTTAAAAAAATGTTCTGATGAGTGACTTGGGGCAGGTTTCTGGGCTGACAAGGAGCCAGCAGAAGGGAACATGAGGGTTTTGGGGAGAGAGGGGACATGACAGGGGATAAATCCTGGAAAACAGAGGAGGGCTCCCAGTGCTGAGACCAGCTAGAAGGGTGAATTTGGGGATGAAGAGGCAGCAGGGGGCCAGTGGACCTTAAAGGTCTTAGGGGCCCATGAGTCTGCCCACATCCCTCCACCCCAGCCTTGAACAAAAGCTACTTTAAGGCTACATTCCTGGACCACTTCTTCTTCTGAGTCTCAGCCTTGGACCACAAGGCAAAGTAGAAGAAAATGAAACTTGCCGCTACACAGACCCACCATAGACCTCTACAAGGCAGAAACCCCTAGAGACACTGCCTAGAAACAATGAAATCAAAGTGTTCTCAGAGTTCAGATCAAGTCCATCTGCCCTCTGCTTTGAGGAGGGGTAATCCTCCTCCACACATCAGATCCTGCTCACTGACCTTTCGGCTTCTGCCGGAGCACCCGGGGCCCAGGACTGCCCCATTCGCCATGATCTGTCTTGTGTGTGATAGTAAGTGTGATTAGGATCACTGTGTATCATGGGCAGAAAGCATCTGCAGCAATCCCTCCCCAGGTCCACGCTGCCCAGCCATAGCTCCTCAACTAGAAAGTGAGCAGGTGTCTCCCGGAGGGCGCACCAGGCTTTGGATACAGAGGCATGATGACTAGATCGGCCGTGGTGACGCTGGCACTCGATGGATATCTGCGGCTCTCTTCCTGGGATTTAATATTTAAGCTTTTCTGCCATATCCAGTACACTTCCACACAGGAATAACGTAGTCAGATATTCTGTGGTAGATGTTTTGTTTCAGAAACTTCCAACAATGAAATCCATTCATGACATCTATTGTCTTGGGAAATTTTAAATCACACCGGTGAGGAACGGACTCTCTTCTGATCTTTTCTTTTTTTTTTTTTTTTAAGTTTTTTTTTTTTTTTTTTTTTTGACAGAGAGCGAGAGGAAGAGCACAAGCAGGTGGTGGCAGAGGGAGAAGCAGGCTCCCCACTGAGCAGGGAGCCCCATACGGGGCTCTATCCCAGAACCTTGGGATCATGACCTGAGCCGAAGGCAGACACTTAATGCACTGAGCCACCCGGGCGCCCCTCTTCCAGTCTTTTCTTAAATGAAATACCTGCACACATTTCTCATGAGGAAAGTCAGAAATCTCCTTACCCGGGTAGCTGCAGCAGCTAAACACACAACACATCCCCTGGAAACACATCACTGTAATGACCACTGAGTCGGTTTACTGCCTGGAGCAACATTTCTCAAACTGTGTCCAAAGATATGGGTTCTGAGGTGCTCCATGGAACGCGGGTTCCCGGGCTGAAGGTTTGGAGACTGTACCTACCAGCCGCTTGACTTGGAGATGCACAATGGTACCAAAAATGGTACTCAGTATTAAAAGCCCTGAGAAGTCCCGCGTTGAAAAACCTTCCAAATTTTAGTAACTCATGGTTTTTAAGATTATCTAAGGAACCACTCCTCCCCTTCCGGGTTTATGGCAGAACTCATTTTGCACAAAGGTCCAAACTGTTCTGGCCTTGCCAGATGGACGAAATTTATTAAATGATGCAACAACATCTAAACATTTGGAGATTTTACATTATATATATATATAGCTGCCTTCCCTGAACCATAGAAAATCCTTCTTGCCTGGCAGTGGCTGGCTGGCTGCCTACTCTGGGCAGGGCAGGCACATTCTAGCATCATAGTGTTCCCGATCCCATCTGGCTCCAGACTAGGCCAGCTTTGTTGATTTACATGGGCTGCAGGACCACGCCGGCCCTCTCAGACTGGGTCCCTGACCCCAGGCTGGTGTGGCTAGTTGTGCCTTGGGATGGTGGGCTCAGGGGCAGCAAGCTGGGAAACATTCCTACTCCAGACCGGTGTTCTCACCTGGATGGGTATAGCCTGGGCATCCACAGCCTGCAAAGACAAGGCTAGCAGGAGATGCCCCAGGCCCCTTCCAGGGCTGCTAAATGAGTATGTGCCCTCCCTAAACAATGCTCTGAAAACCTGCCCTGGCTTCACCAGGGCTCCACCCCCTGCCCTGTTTACTGAGTCAGGCCAAGGAGACCAAAGCAGCTTGTCCAGCCAGTCCCCAGAGAAATCCTCCCAGTGGTGTTCTCCCTCCAACTTGCCCTCAGCCAGCATGCAGCAAAACCCTGGCCTCTGGGTCCTACTGCTCCCCTGGCTCCCTCAACAGTCTAGACTCACTAAGCCTCAATCCCCTCCGGGAAAACATAAAGACCAGAGGCAAAAATTACTTTTCTTTCCTTATAAAATCAAATTCGTAATCAATTTTGTTGCTCTGGGCAATGAGAAAAATGCAACTAGTCCCATTTCCTATTTGGTTTTGGCTGGATAAAGTGTCAACCACCAACAGTGGCTTATGGTCAGATTAACTGGGCTCTTTTCTCTCTTTGCTCAATGAGTTCTGTTTAAATGTAGAATCCAGTTTAGCTTTTACAATGTGTTTGTTACACACGTTATAAGCTACCTCCAACCCTTGGTGAAATAAACCTGTACATTTGTGGCATCATCGCCTGGACAGGAGTCCTTCAAAAGGCTTGACACAGCCACACATCATCTGGGGAATCAGGACCTGAGGCCCATTCTGGAAGAGCCTACACTGTGACCTTATGGTTTACATACAAGGCTTCCCAACTCACAGGTCATGGCAGTCACTTGGGGGTAGTCCTTAAACACACAGCTTCGCAAGGCCTTCCCCAGGGCCTATCCAGCAGGTCAGGGTGGCTGCGGATCTGCTTGTTTCATGGGAGGTGGGGGAGGGTGTTAAGTGAGTTGTAGGGTCAGGTGAGTTTGGGAAACCCTGCAGTAAAGCGAAGCACTAAGTTTCTGACAATCAGCAGGGATCGGTTCAGTCAGTCAAGGGTTAAAAGCCGGAAAGGTCACTGCCCGAAGGAGGCCGGACCTCATCCTGCCGCCCCTGGCTCCTTAGCCCGTTCAGGCTTGGAGACCTCTCCAAGTCTGCCGCATTCCACAAGCAGCTCCCTTCGCACGTTCTGCCGCGACTTTTGAAAGACTCTGAGTCAGGGTCCCTGGGTCCAAGTTTGTGACACAGAAGGGCAAAGAGAATGGATGTCCCGCTCGCGGCGGTTAAGCCGCAAAGGACCTGTGGGCGGGGCCGGGCACCGGGGGCTACTCCGCCCCAGCGATGGACTTGGCGGACCTAGAGGGCGGGCGCTCCCGCTCCGCTCCGCTCTCCTCTCGCCCTGCGGCCCCGACCCCAGCCCCCAGCCGGTCTCCGCGCGGCGAGAGGAGCACCTGGACGCACGCTCCGAAGTTCGGAGACTCTCAGGGAGTTGCAGCCACACCTGAAGCCCCTCCAGGGCTGAGGCAGGTGGCGGGCGTCCCTGAAGAAGTGGCGGACAAGTCCCCGAGGCGCGTCTGGCATCCCCCAGCAGGAGCTGTAGGGAGCCGGCGGCGCGCGTTCCGCTCCCGAGAGCTGAGGTCCCCAGCCCGCGGCGCACGTGCGCGCCCCAGAGTTACCTTTGGGCGCCGGCAGGTGTCCCCTCCAGTCCTTGCAGCAGCACAGCCCCATGGCAGCCGCCCGCGCTCGCCGCTCTGCTCCGGTGCCCGTCGCGCCGCCTGCTGCCCGCCCCGCTCCCGGTCCGGGCGGCCGAGGTCCGGCCGGTGGGCTGTGCCCAGCCGGGCACGGGGCTGCGCGCGGGGCCGGCGGCTCCCGGCTCTCACGCTCGGTTCCCGCCCCGCGCCGCCGGCATCCCGGCCTCCGGGCAGACCCTGTTAATCAATAGGAGAACGCGCAGATTGCGCCGGCCGCGCCGCCTGCCCGCTTTTATCTCCGCGCGCCGGGGCGGCCCCGCGCCGGCTCCCTGCCCTCGCGGGCGCCCTCCCCGCGGCCCGTTACTCTCCCGGGGCGCCGGGCTGCGCGCTCGCGAGAGGCCGCCAGGGGGCGCGATTCAAGCCCCAGCGGTCCCCGGCTCCTTCCTCCGCGCGCCGGGAGCACACCGAGGGGTCGGGGCTGGGGCGACACCCGCCTGACTTCTGCGCAGCCCGGGTGGGAAAGAAGGGTGCATTGCTGTGTGCTGTGCGAGGGCGGCGCCTCCCTCCCCCCGGCGTCCTCTGAGCAGTCACCTCCTGGGTCACTGGGAGTGGGGGGTAATCTCATTCCGCCAGCTCGCCTGAACTCTACAACTGCAGTAGCGGTAAGAGAGTTCGCCCAAGCTACCCCCAAACCTGGCTGCGCTACCTATGGATTAGGTGGCTTGGTAAATCACTTCCCTTCTGAGACTGTTTCTCCACCTGAAAAGTCAAGGAAATAGCGTTTCGGATGTTGCTTAGCGCAAATTAAAGGTTTGATGGTACCCAGTCATTTAAACATTTGTGCTGTTTTCCTGCCTATGAAACGGAGAGAATAATAGAACTGCTCCGGTGACTTTCTGAGGATTAAATGAGTTGCTGTAATAGATCTACGCAGAGATCTATAGTTCTTTACTCTACATATATAAAGAACACAGCCAGCGGGTCACTAAGTGCCTTGTGTGACGGGTCATTGTCAAGTGTTGGTGAGGATTTGGGGAAATGGGTACTTACGATGCCATGACTTTGGAAGGTAAGGCGTGAGCCGCTTATTTTAAACTAGAAATGCTAACATCCTGGGCGGCCAGTTACGTTTCTCAGAGCCCACCTCACAGAAATGCTCGCCCATGTGCCCAAATAAACCGGTACAGAGCCATTCATCCCAGGCTTGTTTGTAATCGCAAAAAAAATTGAAATCAACAAAATGTTCATTGGTGAAGGGATTATCAAACACACGGGCATTTTCAATAAATGAAAATAACTATGGTATGGAAGGAGCTGGAGCTGTTTGAGATCTATGGATTCACAGCGCTTACATGAACACACACCTACAAAATAGTACTAGAGCCATCGCTCTGTGCCCCGCACTGCTCTCTCGGGGCCAGGGCCTAGGTAAACCTCTTTGGAGAGGGTGAGTGACAAGAACAGATTGAAAGATGGTGTCAAGAGACTTCAGCATGTTGATAGTGGCCTAATTTCTTAAAAGAAAGGCGTATTTACATATTGTGTAATTAAATATCAGGTTCTTTCTCAGCCCATCAGGTCCTGGGGTCTTGTTCCCTAAGGAGTTTGACCCTAAGGCGCTGCGGTGAGACTCTGATGGCCTTGGCTTGCCCGGGATTTGGGGATTTTCTTCCTTCCACCCTACCCCCAGACCCTCTTGGGAAAACAGAGGTGGTCCAGGAGAAGAGCAGCGGCCACGGGGCCGGAGCAGAAGAGTTACTTGGGATGGGGGTGGAGAGGTTGGTGGGGGAGGGGAAGAAAGAAGGGCTTGGAGCTGAGAAGAGGTTTTCCCAGGAGTTAAGTCTTATTCAAAGGAGAGATTAACAAAGAGGCAGATTTCTGCCTCCCTCTCCTTAATCTCCAGAAAGAGGAGGATGAGGCTTTTTCAGGGAGAGAGAAGGGTTGTCCTGCACTGGCTCCGGACAGAAAGATGTTTTCACTTCATGACATGTAGGCGGGGGTTACAGAGAGGGAGGAACTGAGAAAAAACGGAGACCTGACTTATGGTTGCTGCCAAGTCATTTTAAACAGTTTTAGCACCAGGCAAGATCACTTAGTCACAGCAGGCTTAATGAGGCCCCAGGAATTCCAAGCTAGAGCTCCCTGCATTCAGGGAGAGCATGTGTGGGGAGCGAGCCCCCGGGTGATTGTCCAACGGCCAAGTCCTACATTTGGAAAGCAAGATTTAAAAGAAAACATCACAGCGGCCATTGTGGGCTGCTTGTTTATCTTTCTAAGAGGAAGTAGCGAAGCAGGATCATTTCAAATGAGCCTATTATAGAGGGTCAGCATCCCCATTGAACCGTTCAAATATATTTTGGATACTCGACTTTTCAAAGTAGCTTTAAATATCAACTCCCAGGGCAGTTTAGGAGGTAGAAAGCAAGGCAAGAGCTTCTAGTATTATTGCCTTTGGTTTTACACACTTTAATTCCTGATTATTCATCATCTTTTTATAGTATTCTAGTTATGTGTCTATTCCTTAAAAGGGAAGAAAAAATAGCATTCACTATGTGCTTCCTACCAGGTGCCAGGCAGTTCACAAGTGCTATTTCACAGTTTACCACAGGACAATTCTATGAGGTAGATGACATTAGATTCAACTTATGGAGGAAGAAACAGAAGTTCAGGGAGGTGAAGAAGCTTGCCCAAGACCAATGAAGTGGTAAGTGGTAGAGCCAAGATGGACTGTTGGATGGATGGATGGATGGATGGATGGATGGATGGATGGATCAGTGGAGGGGTAGGTGGATGGATGGATAGATGGATAGGTATATAGATGAATGGATGGGTGGATGGATGAATGGATGGACAGATGGATGGGTGTGTAGGTGGGTGGGTAGATGGATGGGTGGGTAGGTGGGTGGGTAGATGGATGGGTGGGTAGGTGGGTGGACAGATGGATGGATGAATAGATGACATTCCCTCATAAGGCACAGAGTCAAGGGCTGCAACTGGAAAAGCACATACTGAGCATGGAATTTGCCTGAAAAACCAAACTCCTTGAATATAGCTCTGCCCCCTGCATTGATCATGACCCCAAACCATCTTGAATTAAGCCAAAACATCAGGATCACTCAGTGGAGGAAGGCTCCAGATGGGCTCAAGCTGCCCCACTCCAGAAGAGTAGTCAGGGTAAGAGGGGGCTCTGAGATCTATTTCTGAGCCGAGAGGCCAACATCCTGCACGCTACGGGGAAGCAGAGCCAGAATACGTGGGTGGATTTCCAGTGAGTGCAGTGGGCTCTGGGAGGAAGGTCGGATACCAGATTTGGCAGACAAAGACTCTGGGGCTGGGGCTACCCACCCCCAGGGCTCTGCCTTCTGGTGTTTTATTCCATTTCAAAGTGAGGATATGGAACTGTTTCTAGGAAGGCTGCTGCTGCTAGGATCTTGGCTTTATGCAGCCTGAGCTCCTGGTTCCCAAAATGCCCTAGGCCATTCAGGAATTTGCCTGGGAGACTCAGGAGCTGGCCCTTTTACCTCTCTGTAGGAGTACCAAGGCACACCCGAGGCACCCTCATGGTACCATCTCAAGGTGTCAGCCCAGCCTTAGGCAGCTCAGGGGCATGGCAGGAATGGGGTCATAGCATCTTAGTCACAGGTATAGCTTTGGGGGCTATGATGATCATTCATTCATTCGCTCATTCATTCATTTATCTATGTACCAAACAATGAATGGACCCAACTGAACACCTGAGAAAGCCCAAGGCCTGAGCTCTGCTCTTGCAGAGGCCAAGAGGACACCCTGAGAGCTCGGGTGTGTGTGTGTGTGTGTGTGTGTGTGTGTGTACAGTGACCCAGTCACCCTGAGAGCTCGGGTGTGTGTGTGTGTGTGTGTACAGTGACCCAGTGCAGGAGGGGGGCAGGAAGGGCTCTACAGAGCAGAGGTTTTTGAAATGAGCATTGAGACCTGAGTAGGGACCAGCTCCTCGGAGGATGCCATAAGAATGGTCCTCTGCTGGGTGATGCTGTGATCGTGCTGAGGAGATAGGTTCTGGGGTGGGGAAGTGCAGCAGGGCATCTAGGGTAGGGGAAAATGAGGCAGTCTGTGATTCTGACTCATCAGCCTGGTAAGGGACTGAAAGAAGGCCCAGAAAGGGGCAACCGGGAGCAGGGAGAAGCTAAGAAGCAAAAGACAGCCCCCTGAGCATGGCAGGGCCTGGATGTAGCAGGAGGAAGGGAAGGAGACCAGGTGGGATGTGTGTCAGCAGGGTGACCCTGGTGACCCACACCTCCCAGTCCTCCCACCTTGTGTACGCCCGTCCCCTCAAATATGGGCTGTCCGATGACCTGCATTTACCAACAAGTGATAGCAGTGACTCTGGGCCAGTTCTGGGGGTGAATCCTAAGAAGGCTTGGCAGCTCCTGCTGCTGTCTTCCCCCTTGTGAGCAGGGGGACTGCCCTGAGCCTGCCACGGTCCAGGAAGCCCAACCTAGCAGCACAGGGAGACCAGACCACAGGGAGAACCAAGGCCATGGCCAGCAACCTCTTCTTCCAGCCCCGTGAGTAAGGCTGCCCTGGATGATATCCTCCAGCGGACACAGGTCGAGGGAAGACGAGCTGGGCTTGCCAAGCCCTGCCCATACTGTAGAATAGTGAGGGAATAAATGTTGTAAGTCACTAACTATGCAGTAACACCAATGGAACTGGGAGTATTACATAATACTCATTGCCCGCATTGTCAGCTGGGCTGGTGTGCCAGGCCAAGAGCTTGGCACTCCATCCAAATTCAGAGCACTCCTATGTGTTAGGGATCGTCATTATCTCCACTTTAAGGTGGGACCCTGAGGCACAGAGACATAAAGTAATTTGCACTAGGTCACATAGCTAAATAGTGTCTGAGCTCAGACTGGAACAGGGCCTGTCTTACTCTGGGGCCTGAGCTCTTAATGACTCTCTGGGAGATATTCTGGAGGGACACAATACTTGGTGTCGAATTCAGTGCCACGTGGGTCTAAGGCATATCTGTAGGTGAGACATGGGATAGAAAAGACAACCCCTGTGCAGGGCTGGACCATGCCTGGCAGGAGAGCTGCAGGAGGCTCATTGCTCTGTTAAATTTTCAGCGTCAGGGCCCCTTCCTGGCAACCTTGGCACCGGTAGAAGTGCCGGTGCCAAGTGGCTTCTTGAAGGCAAAGTCACTTTGTGGACTGTGTGTCACAAACCTCGCTCATACTGGTGCTAGCACCTCCTTTCCTGTCCACAGCATCCCGGTGATGGGGAGATGTCAGCATGCTCCTGTTACAGGAGAGGCTGTGGACACCTGCTCAGGCTCCGTGAGCTCCCGATGTCACACAGCCGCTCAGTGGGAGAGCTCACCTGCAATCTGGGCAGTGTGACCATCATAGGTCACCTTCCTAATGGCCAGACTCCTGCCTCCTGCCCTGGGAGGTGAGGTTCTCCCTCTAGGCTGCCTCCCCCTCTCTTCTTCTCCCATCATAGTTCTGGTCTGTGTTAGGATTTTGGCCAAAATCCAGGCTGCCCACACCACATGTACACCACCAAGACACACAGATGTTCTAGAATTGAAAAGACTTCATGGTTTAGTACAACTTCCTCACTCTTCATGGCAAATCCACAGCCCAAAGAGGCTAGATCCACCGCACATCAAGCATTTCCTGAGGGTCTGCTTTGTGCCAGGCCCTGAAAGGTAAGTCAGTGACAAGTTGGGGCCACCTCCACTTGGCTTCGGTTTTTGCTCTGAAACAAACAGACCTGCAGAAACGATCAGAAAAGGGAGGTTGCTCTCCCGGTGTCTCAAAATATGTTCTGTGCACTTTTGCCACAGTGCACGGAAGCCGACTGGTTTGGATTTCAATGTCTGATTAAGTGTGTTCACTAGCATGCATCTTCCCATGTTACCTGTCAGCAGCAGCATAGCTGTTGCTATTCATTTTACAGACTCATTGTTTTGGTTTCTTTTTTCTTTCTTAAGATTTAATTTATTTATTTGACAGAGATCACAAGTAGGCAGAGAGAGAAAGGAAGGGAAGCAGGCTCCTCGCTGAGCAGAGAGCCTGATGGGGGCTTGATCCCAGGACCCTGAGATCATGACCTGAGCTGAAGGCAGAAGCTTTAACCCACGGAGCCACCCAGGTGCCCCCTTTTTTCTTTTTTCTTTCTTTCTTTTTTTTTTTTTTTTTTGAAGGATGTGACTCTGGGGAAAGTAGAGTCTATTTGAAGCAGGCCTACACTGCTTTGTGCTAGAAAAGGCTGTGGATTCCATAAGGACTGGTCTGCTTTTTGTTTCCCTTAATGAGACTTAACTACCTTTCTCTTTTTCCCTTTGGCTGCCAGGAAGCGCAAGGAAAATTTAAAGTTCAGCATTAGCAAGTATGAAGGCCCCAAGGTAGGCCATCACATCCCTACTTTTGGGTCCTGATTTTGCTTTTCTACTTTTTTTTTCTTTTTTAAAGCAAACTCTATCCCCAACATAGGGTTCAAACTCATGACCACAAGATCAAGAGTTGTATACTCTACAGACTGAGCCAGCCAAAGCGCCTTGCTTTTCTACTTTTATTTGCATTTTCCTTGGTCCTTAATTTTTTTTTTTAATTATGACTACTGTGTTACCTCCATTTTATTCTAAGTGCCCTCATTAGAAGCCGTCTCATACGAGTATAAGGAAATAAGTGCATGTAATATAGTCTACTTTAAACCAAGAGTCAGTAAACATTTTCTAAAGGGTAGATCATAAGCATATTTAAAGTTTGCAGACCATATGGTCTCCATTACAGCTACCCAACTCTGCCCCTTATAGCATGCAATCAGCCATAGGCAGCACATAAATGAATGGGTGTGGCTGTGTTTCAATAAAACTTTATTTGCAAAAGCAGGTGGTAAGCCATATTTGGCCTGTAGGTTTATGTAGTTTGCAGCCCTCTGTTTTAAGAGAATTTTAGAGCATTGGGAAATTGTTTCCTAATACGTTGGGAAGTACTTGGCTTAGAAAAAAGTGAATTCCCTTCTCTAAGAGGTGGGAATTCTGTCCAAGATGGCCTGTTTCCACTTCTGGGTGACAGATTAGGGAAAAGCAGCTGCATAAGCTGTCCAGACAGTTGGCTCTTGAGAGGTGTGTGCAGCGCTGGCTCTGAAGTCTGCCAGCAAGAGCCCATTCCCCTGCACATTTGCCATGTCCCGCCACTCCTCAGGGTGGGGGTTGGGGGCCACTGGGGGTGGGTCCCCAGAGGTGCCTGGCTAGCCGGGCTCCCCAGCTCTGGCCAATGGGTCTTCAGCTGCTGTGGACGTTGTTCATGGAAGGAATGTGTCTGCAGCTCCAAATTCCCACAGAGAAAGACAAGGGGAATCGTTGGGGAGAAATTCCTGGGCCACATTTTTCTTGCTGTTCATGTGGCCTGCAGCCATTGAACTTGGCCAGACTGCCCAGAGAGGGATTTTACAAAGCCCATTGTCTTTTCCTGGAGTCTCACCCCCATCCCTGCCCCCACCTGCTCTTTCTGACTTTCTTTCTTTCCTCTCCCGCCCCCAGGAGAAATGCAGCATGGGAAAGAGCGGGAGGCCGGCCAGCCGGCTATGAGGGCTTTTGCCCCCAGCCTGGGGCCTGGACAGCTGCAGCTGTACCTCCTGCAGGGAGACTGTGGCCTCAGGCTTTTCCACGCAGCTGAAGATGGTCTCAGCTGCCTGACCAGGAGTTACCAAATGGGATACTTGCTTCGGTAGGAAGAGCAACACATATTGGGCACCTGCTGAATGCCAAGCACTGCTCTGAGCAGTCTACATATATTAACTCAGTCTCCACAAGAATCCTGTTACCTCCGCATTTTACTGATGGGGAAACTGAGGCACTGAGAGTCTAAGTGACTCACCGGGGTCCCATAGCTAGTAAGGGGAAGAGACAGGGAGCATGACTCTCACCTGTCACTTTAGGTGTGTATGATCCCCTTAGCTCAGCATCCCATCTACAGGCCCTCCCTGATGGTGTGTCTGCGCAGTTAGAGGAAACTTCCAGGAGGAGAAGCCTTTGGATAGAGAGGACCTATGTACCCTTGAAAGCTCCTAGCATCCACACGTGCCACGGGAGATGAGGCCCTCCACCATGAGCTGGCCCACCGGGTGTCTGGTCCAGCTAGCTAGAGGCATGGCACTGTCAGCTGGAGGTTAACAAGCCCTTGTTGCTGCTGTCATCATTATTGCTGGGCTGCTGACAGTGTGGGGGAGGGACCTCAGTGGCGGGGCCTTTGAGGGTTCGCTCTGTGCCAGCCCCTAGGTTTGGCGATTTACATACAACGTACATCATCGACACAGCGACGCTGACCGATAACCCCAAGCTGCAGATAAGAAAGTGAGCTCATTAATCAGGTAATTAATGCTTGCTACGGTAACAAACAACAGCAGCATGAAGGAAAGAGGGGAGAGGGGCCTCTGCTCCATGTGATCACTTGGGGACCCAGGCTCCTCCTAGGACTTTGGTCTCATCCTCTGGATCCTCTCCATCTATTTGTCAGAGGACAGAATGGGGGCAGGGAAACCCCAGGATTTTAGGGGCTGAGAGCAGCCTATATCAGCACTCCTGCCCACATCCTATTGTCCAGAGCTCAGTCATGTGACCTGCCTTACTGGATGGGGAGGCTGAGAAAGTCTGCGTGCACGGCCATAGGAAAAGGAAACAGGTTTGGCTGAAACCTTGGGGGTCAGGGGGCTGAAGTGCCACGAGAGGCTGTCAGACGATTTGATGCCCAGGCTTGCATTCTGCCACCATACTGAAACGGAGGCCGAAGCTGTCTGAATTTGAGTTCCAACTTGGAATATCTTGGAAGACCCTTGGTCCTTCAGTGGGGTAATGAGTGGGGCTGAAGATCCTGAAGGACTGTGAGGATAACTGGGACGCTAAGAAAAGAGCTTGACACATATTCAATGCCCAAGAGCCTTCCCTTTCTTGGCGGATGGGGTGCTGGGCAGGTGTAGGGGCTGTACTAGGAGAATTCTTCCCCTGAGGAGGGAGATGGGGATGCAGAGTCCTTAGGAAGGAGACAGAGTACTTGTGTTTGCTGCCGCCACCTAGTTGTGGAAGGAGAAAATACAGGACAGCTGGGCTTCCCATTTCTCCGCGTTCTGGTGGACCAATGTCCAGGCCACTTCTTTCCTATTCTGGTGGCCATCGGGCTGCTGAACAGAAGCTGGCATTAGCCATGCGTTCAAAGCATAGATACTGGGGTGGGTAGAGTCCCTACCCCCCCTGGGTTTTGCATATCCTGAAGGGCCACTGATGGGCCAATTTCAGCAACTCCTCCAGGCTGTTCCATACAGGCCTGGACATCCTGCTCAGTCAGGAGCATCCCTGACAGGTAATGCAGAGCCTCTGGGTACGACTGGATTCCCTCACCTGGTCACTCCCACAGGGTGCTGGGCTGGCCCGGGATGAGGGGTGCGGGGCAGTCCCCTCCCAAGCTGGCTGTGGTGGGGGCCACAAGATTACAGCTCTGTGGGGCTGGGCTGCTGGACATCACAGAAATGCCCCCATGGGGGAGGGAGAGGGCTGCCGAGTCTCTCCAGAGACACACAGGACCTCTGGCGCATGCCTTCCTGCTTGGGAAGACATCCACCAGCTTCTACAGACCTCTTCTATGGGATCATACAAACACACACACACACACACACACACACACACACACACACACACAAATTACACAATTTCCAGGGGACACGTAGGTCTCAGATAGCTGGGTCAGAGGGGTTCTAGTATTTGCTAAGCCCCCAGGACCACTGTTCCTCACCACCCTCGTTCCTCAGTCCTGGGTGGGCTCACTACCCTCAAGGCCTCTCCTTCCACTGCCTCAGAGCCCTTCCTGCACTCAGGAATGCCCACCCAACACCTCTCCTGAACTCCAGAACCAAGAAGCATTTTTCAGAGTATGGCTCAACCTATTAGGGGGTCATGAAATCAACTCAGTGGGTCTTGACCAGTAATTTTAAAAAATGAGATAGTATCACATAAAACTAAAAATGCCAATGGACTCTGCATATGGGCATAAAACTCTTTTGTGAAGTCTTTGCTTCCCTGTGCTGGGCCTGCAATGTTTATTTCTCGTTGTCAAAAGAGTGTGAAAAAACTCTGTGGGTGTAGCCACCCCATTCCTTCCAGAACACCTGGCTCTTGGTGCAGATCAGTCCACAGAGTTCTCTTCCCACAACTGTCCCGGGGCAAAATCCCCCCCTGTCTGCGGCAGGCCAGAGAAAAGCACCATCTTTGCCAAGCCTCTCAAAAAACAAAAAAAATAAAACCCACAGCTACAAAAGGTCCTGTTACAAACTGATCCCAGGATACTTGTCATTCATTTGCATATCTAAGAGGGCCACTTAAGGGACCCTTCACAGAACAAAGAAGATCAGCTTCTCTCAAAGAAAAGAAAACTCTGAGCTGCACATTCCTTGGAGCAGGCCCTTGCCGGGTGGGCTGGCCTGCCGGCCCTCTGGCCCAACTGCTGGGCTGTTCATTCCTGCAGCAGCCTTCGTCCTTTGACATGAATTTGTGGGGTACCACTCTGTGCCAGACACAGGCAACCAGACGGGAGCCTCCCGTGCCTCACTCTCCTTCTCAGCCTGGGGTCTGTGTATCTGTGATGAGGACCGGTGTCTCCCACCTCCCTCACCTGGCCTCTTGCTCCCAGAGGCAGGAGCTGCCCCTGAGGGTGTGTCCTGGCCCATCTCCACCTGCTCCAGTCCTGTTCCAAGCCCGTCAGGAGAACCCAGGCTCTCCAGAATGCTGGGATTCCCAACTCGTCTGACCCTGGGAGGGAGGGAGGTTCTCACACGTAGAGAGTACCTGCTCTGTGCCAAGCCGGGCTGTATCCCATGGGCGTTATTGTCACCATCCAAGGATGCTCCGGGAGACAAGGTGACTTTCCAAGGCAAGGCTCACAGCTAGGAAATGCCAGTTCTTTCCTGGGTCTCTTGGACGCCTGCAGCTCTCTGTTCTTTCCATGGGCTCGTAGACAGCACATGGAAGTCACAGGCTGCAGGCCCAGGGCCAGAGGTACAGTGGCTGGAGAAGCTTGCGGCCTGCGTGTAAGAGCTGGGCAGAGAGAGGGTGCGGGGAGATGGACCACCCACTGTGGCAGAAAGGGAGGAAGAGAAGCCAAGTCTTCCAGGTTTCGGATCCTAAGAATGTGGTTTGGATGGCCAAGGTCAGCAAAAGCAGGTCCTGCTGAGAAGGGCCAGATGCTCTGGCAGCTTCCCTTCCGACTCCACAACTGTATTGGCCCTAGGGCTGCCGTGACAAACTGCCACAGACTGGGTGGCCTAACACGACAGAAACGTGTTCTCTCCTAGCTCTGAGGGCAAGAAGCTGAAGTCAGGGTGTAGGCAGGGCTGGGCTCCCTCTGAAGGCTCTAGGAGAGCCTTCCTTCCAGGGCTCTGGACTAGCTGCTGGGGTCACTCGGAAATCCGTGGCGCTCCTTGGTCTGTGGCTGCATCAATTCAGCCTCTGCTTCCATCCTCAAGGACCTTCTGCCTCATGTGTCTGAGGAGCCCGATCGCCCTCCCCGTTTAAGAGTAACGGTCACTGGATTTAGCACCTCCGCTACTCAGGACCTCATCTTAACTGACTGCACAGGCAAAGGACCAATTTCCAAATAAAGTCACATTCTGAGGTTTCGGGCACACATGGATGAGAGGGAGACAGCAATGACCTCCCTCCTTTCAGAGCCTTGGCCTCCCCATATCATGACCTGATATCATGACCTGAGCTGAAATCAAGAGTCAGATGCTTAACTAACTGGGCCACCCCCCAGAATAACGTGCTTTTAGAAAGTGCTGAACCGGGCACCTGGGTGGCTCAGTTGGTTAAGTGTCTGCCTTTGGCTCCGGTTATGATCCCAGGGTCATGGAATCGAGTCCCACAGCGGGCTCCCTGCTCCACAAGGAGTCTGCTTCTCTCTCTGTTCCGCCCCCACTCATTCTCTCTCTCTCTCAAATAATAAATAAATAAAAGCTTTAACAAAGAAAAATAAGAAGTGCTAAACTATGGGCATTTTTGTGATATATTTTTTAAAAAATTGGAATCTTTTACCCATGGGGATATGCTGCAGTAGAAGTTTGGATCCAGGAAAAGCAAACTTGTTTAGAAAGTAGGTTTCTATTTCTCCATCATCCAGAGGGGAGGAAGGAAACCAAGGTGATTCTGTCACACCATAAATCCTTGTTCTGGTTTGAAGACCTCCCAACCCGTGGCATTCAAACACAACAGGCTGGAGACTGCTCCCCCCGACCCACTGGGATATCCGCCAACTCAGGAGAACACTGGAGTTCCAGAAACTCTTTATTTGAAATAAAACCAGAGCTGCTAGTCAATTAAAAGATGTAGTCACTGCTAGGAACAACAAAAAACGGGGACAAAAATAAAATCTCTAAAGTATCAAATGAGAAATGGATTATTTGAAGAGGAAGAATTCAAAGGATAATATTTGGAGTTAGCCTCAAATTTAGCTTGGACCACTCTCACCAGTGTCGAGTGAAAAACTTTGTGACCGCTGGGGAAAAAAAAATGCGCACAAAATAGGCTCACAATTCAAGAGTAACATCAAATAGTGTTTCATTTCAAGTGTTCATGATTATTAAAATTTTGTTGATGTTATGGAGTTTGGTCTGCTATGTTGGGCTATTTTACTAATTTAATCTAAGAATTTTTATGAGAAGGGTAATATCTTTAATGCTTCTATTTCATAGGCTCATGTTTTTATTTCGTGCTTTTGATATGTATACATATTCAAGTGTCTAAAATATTTAGCCACACTGAATTTTTAAAAAAATTTTTAAAAAATTTTTGTTTATTTACTTGACACAGAGAGAGAGAGAGAGAGAGAGAGATCATAAATAGGCAGAGAGGCAGGCAGAGAGAGGGGGAAACAGGTTCCCTGCTGAGCAGAGAGCCCCATGCAGGGCTAGATCCCAGGACCCTGAGATCATGACCTGAGCCGAAGGCAGAGGCTTTAACCCACTGAGCCACCCACGCACCCCTAGCCACACTGAACTTTAAACATTTATGGAATAGAGCCACCTTTATATGGAAACTATCACTAATTAACATAATCACTAATGAGTAATAATTGACATCACTCATGTGGAAATGTTAGCAATGAGGGGAATAGATGCCTGTCTGTATTCCTGTGTGTCATTTTGCTCTGGCAGCTACAGGGACTAATGTCTTATGAATTAGTTCTGGCTAACCACATGCCAGGTTGGGGGCATCACACCTGCTTCTAGGGGGGACATCATACCAATGGAGAGCTTGAAGCATGAGGGCTTAGGTGACTGCCTCAGGACCCCAGATCCGGGAAGAGTCTGAGACAGCCCTGGATCTCAGACAGCCTGAGTGAACATCTCGCCCTTACCTACAACTCCAGCTGAGGAGTACCTGAAAATGTCGAATGATTCAGCCAACGTGTGACTGTCATTTTCCAGCCATCTTGGATTTGAGCGTATGATCAGCCGCACTAGGGCTCGCGGACTCGAACCTTTATATAGAGATCAGACACAGACGATGAACGGAGGAAGAAGGTGGGGGACGTTAGGGAGTGGTGGGGATTCTAGCTAAATGGAGAGCCATCAAGCCCTGTCTCGGAGGGACCCGTCCTTGAGCCGCTGCACACTGTTCATACAGAGAAAACAAACCCACATATACTTTAGAGAAATCGATATTTCCCATAAGTAAAACTGTGTGCTTTGAAAAATAGTTCATGAGCCAAACAAAATACTTCCTGCCAGAGTCCGCTCCTGGGTCACTGGCCCTGGTTTGCCCCTCCCTTTGTGGCTGTCACTCCCAGGTGATGGTGAGTGAGACAGCAGGCCTGTGGACCACACCTGGTGTAGGAATGACCTAGACTAAAGATCAGCCTTTGGTGTAAGAAAGTTCCTAAGCCGAAGGCTCCCCACTGGAGAAGCTTCTGCACCTGGGCTTGGCTTTTCGGAGGTGACCTGGGCCCTCTAACCACACCCCCATCCCCACTAATCCCCGCCACATTCCTCCCCTCATCTTAATTTATCTGGAGATTTAGTCTGGCTGAGATCACTTGCAAAGAATTTTATCTACATCTTTGTTCTGAGCTGGCACTGAGCGTGCCTCCCCCTGCACGTTGCCCCTTCACTATCAGATGCGGTATCTCCAGCTGAGGAATTTCTGTCTGTGCCCCTCCACGTCTCAGAGCCTTGGTACCCAGCACCTGCCTGTGCAAGGGTGAGATCCTGCAACGGTATAGAGCCTGGACTCCACTTTGTTCTAGTTGGGTGACCTTGGACAAGTTGGCCTCTCTGGGCCAGCTTCCACATCTGTAAAACGGGCATAATGTCCACTTGCCAGGGTGTTAGGAAGATTAGGCCAATACGTGCTAGGGTACTCTTCTCACTTCCCTGTCTAAAAAGAAACTCAACAAATCACATTAAGAATCTCATGTTGTGGGTTCCTGGGAGCCTCAGCTGGTTGCGTATCTGACTCTTGGTTTCAACTCAGGTCACGATCTCAGGGTCGTGAGCTTGAGCCCTGTGCCAGGCTCTGTTCTCAGCACAGAGTCTGCTTGTCCCTCTCCCTCTGCTCAGCCCCTCCCCACCCCAACTCTCTCTCTCTCTCTCAAATAAATAAAATCTTACCAAAAAAAAAAAAAAAAAAAAAAGAAAGAATCTCGCGTTGCTTGTGTCCTGCAGAAGAATATTAACATAAGGACCTAATTTCTGTTGCTGCCCCAGGAACAGGATCAGTTACATTTGGAGGAATGAGCAGGTTTCCCTTGATGAGTGGCCTTTCACTCAGTCGGTCGGCAAACATGTCTGGGACCAGACGTGCAAGGGGCAAGCCACACAGAAGGCGGGCAGACTGGTGAGGTGAGGGAGTCACGCGCAGGTGTCTATGAAGTCAGGAAACGTGACAGTGAACTGCTTAATAGCATGAGGGGCAGAGTTTCAAATAATAATTGAACGCCTTGTCAGGTGAAACACTTCTAAGGACCAATGTCCATCGACAAACACACCGAGTGTCCAAAAAGTTATAAAATCCAGAGAAAGTACTGTATTGTCATACGTTTTAAAAGATGAACCAGCAGACCCACTGCTTTAAATTCAGAGGCATTTTATCTGAAAAGGTGTCTGGTGGTTGAAGAAAAGCACCCTGAATCGACTCTTTGGAAAGGTCACCAACATCCGTTTTAAAAATAACGTTATCGTCTGTGTCTTTTGCGGACACCCTGTTATACCACTTGCTGAAATCATGGAGCACTTGACACAGGTATTACCCGAAGCTACAGGTGCACAATGTTATAGCAGCACTGTGGGGCGGGTAGGCATTTCTAAAACCCTTTTTATTTAGAAATAATTCTGGATTCACAGGAAGTTGCAAAGAAATGTAAATGTGCCACTAGGTGCTGGGGACCCTCCCCCAGCCTCCCCCAGGGAAACACCCTACGTACCTACACCTACCTACTTACACCTACATACCTACGTATCAACGTAACTACAGCACAATATCCAAACCAGACAAGGGACCTTGGTATGATTCACACAGCCCATTCAGATTCCATCAGTTACACTTGGACACGTGCGTGTGTGTGTGTGTATGTGTGTGTGTGTGTGTGTGTATCTTTAGTCTCCCTCTGATTCCTAACCCAAGCATAAGATACTTTAATTATCCACATTTTGTGCATAAGGAAACTGAGCCACGGAGAAGTCAGCAACTTGCCCAAGGTCATGTAGCTAGTAAGTGCTGGGTCTGGCTTTTGAACTCTGTCATTAAAGAAGGTTATTGTGGAAAGGGGATTTGGGCGGGGACCTCAGAGTTGCAGGTAAGTGTGGTGGCCTCCAGCCCCCACCCGTGTTGGAGATAGCCTGTTTGCGTCAGTGGGTCCCTCCTAGCACAGTGCTGAATTGGCCCCAGGCCCAGATAGCACCTTCTTGATTCCAGACTCATCTCTGTAAACATAGCCTCTGGGCTTCCTTACCCCTGCACTTGCTCTTCCACTGTCCTCCAGACTGGCTGCAGAATTAGTGGGGCCCATTGCAAAATAAAGATGCAGGGCTCGGTCCTCAACAATTGGAAAACAGCACCATTGGAAAGGGTATTCAGTAGAACATGTATTCCTTTCTTTTGCGAGCTCTGCTTTGACCTGTCAGGGGGTGGTTCCTGGACCAGCAGCGTCGGCATCATCTGGGGGAGATGGCTGTAAATGCAGATTCTCAGTCCCCAACCCAGAATTCTGGAAGCAGTAAGTCTGGGGATGAGCCCGGCAGTCTGGTTTTAACAAACCCTCCAGGGGATTCTGGCACACAGGGAAGTCTGAGAATAACTGCTGGAGAGCTAAGATTCCTGTTTTTTAAACAACAGACTAAAGAAATTTGAAATCTTATTTGAAGCTTGCTTATATATCGCAGATAAAAGAGGAGCTGAAAGAGAAAGAAAGGAAGGGAGGAAGGAGAAGGAAAGAAAGAATGGGAGGAAGGAAGGGAGGGAGAGAGAACAGGTAGCAGAAGGTGGGGGAAGTGTCCCCTGCACCTCCATATATCTTAGTTCACTTGCTGGTCCCAGCTATCTTGCCAAGTTTATTTCTATTATCTGATAATGAAAAGAAGACTCAGAGAATTTAAATGGCTAGTCCAAGTCCTCCAAATTAGTGAGCAGCAGAGCTGAAATGTGGAGCTGGGTCTGTCTGACTCCAAAGCCCAGGCTTTTCCCCCAGTTACTCTTCCTCCCTCCCCACGTCGCTTTCATTTTAAGGGTGCTCCTTGAGCACCTGTTCTACTGCATTGCACTGAGCCACCGCCTCTTTGCAGCTCCCCAGGCACCTCGGTTCACCAGACACAGGTGGAAGGTGGCTGGCGTCACTGAGCAACGCAGTGGCTCATCTCACCACAAACGTGGCTTGCGTTAGGTTTCTATAGAACAGAGCTGTTCTGGAGCCTGATTCTAGCCAAAAGAATGAACTGCACATTCCTCTTCAAGGGCATCTATTTCCAGGGACCCCAGGGGAAGCTTCTCACACCTGTTTCTGGAGGGCCAGACCACAAAGCCAGGAAGTCCAAGCTACCACTCTGGGACTAGCTGATTCTCTCCTCCCGGGGGTGAGGAGCGGGTGGACTTCTTGTCTGATTTCTAGTCTTTACCCACCGTCTGGCGCTCGGCAGGCAGACTCAGCGGGGCCGCCTGAGGTCAGGCCGATACGCATGCTGGCTGGTACCAGGTGCCGAGATAGGCTGAGCTCAGCATCCGCGCAGGAGGCCGCTAATGAGAGGAGCGATGCTCTGTGGAGGTCAGGAGCTCGGTATCAGTCTACTTCTCTGGGGTAATCTGTGCGCGCTGGCTTCGTTTCAAGGTCAGGCCTCAGAGATAGCGGGTGGCAGTGCTCCTGACTGCTCGGAGCTGCCGCCGGCTGGATAAGGACAGGCAGCTGCAAGCTCAGGGCCCGAAGCGGCTTCAAAGACCCCTTGCAGCCGTTAGAAACTGCTAGAACCCATTCTTTCTGGGTGGCACCTGGGAGGTCATCTGGAAGAGCAAAGCCTTCCCTAGTCACCCACGCAAGTCACCCTCCCTCCTAGCTTTGGGCTCTCAGCCCTGGGGA